>JAVKPL010003861.1:0-20737 GCA_032173675.1 Gastrolobium villosum
TTCGACGAAAATTGGATTCCATCGAAGATTTTTGACGAAAAATGTATTCCGTCGAAAACGGATGAATAAAATAAATGCAAAAGAAATTGATTTTGTGAAGATTTTTGACGGAAAATGAATTTCGTCGAAAATGGATGAATAAAATAAATGCAAAAGAAATTGATTTTGTGAAGTTTTTCGACGGAAAATGGATTCCGTCGAAGATTTTGGACGGAAAATGAATTCCGTCGAAAATGGATGAATAAAATAAATGCAAAAGAAATTGATTTTATGAAGTTTTTCGACGGAAAATGGATTCCGTCGAAGATTTTGGACGGAAAATGAATTCCGTCGAAAATGGATGAATAAAATAAATGCAAAAGAAATTGATTTTGTGAAGTTTTTCGATGGAAAATGATTCCGTCGAAGATTTTCGACGGAAAATGAATTCCGTCGAAAATGGATGAATAAAATAAATGCAAAAGAAATTGATTTTGTGAAGATTTTTGACGGAAAATGAATTCCGTCGAAGATTTTCGACAGAAAATTAATTCCGTCGAAAATGGATGAATAAAATAAATGCAAAAGAAATTGATTTTGTGAAGATTTTTGACGGAAAATGAATTCCGTCGAAAATGGATGAATAAAATAAATGCAAAAGAAATTGATTTTGTGAAGTTTTTGCCGGAAAATGGATTCCGTCGAAGATTTTGGACGGAAAATGAATTCCGTCGAAAATGGATGAATAAAATAAATGCAAAAGAAATTGATTTTATGAAGTTTTTCAATGGAAAATGGATTCCGTCGAAGATTTTTGACGAAAAATGTATTCCGTCGAAAATGGATGAATAAAATAAATGCAAAAGAAATTGATTTTGTGAAGTTTTTCGACGGAAAAAGAATTTCGTCAAAAACGGATTAATAAAATAAATGCAAAAGAAATTGATTTTGTGAAGTTTTTCGACGGAAAATGGATTTCGTCGAAGATTTTGGGAGGAAAATGAATTCTGCCGAAAATGGATGAATAAAATAAATGCAAAAGAAATTGATTTTATGAAGTTTTTTGACGAAAAATTGATTCCGTTGAAGATTTTTGACGAAAAATGTATTCCGTCGAAAACGGATGTATAAAATAAATTCAAAGGAAATTGATTTTATGAAGTTTTTCGACGAAAAATGGATTCCGTTGAAGATTTTTGACGAAAATATTTCGTCGAAAACGGATGAATAAAATAAATGCAAAAGAAATTGATTTTGTGAAGATTTTTGACGGAAAATGAATTCCGTCGAAAATGGATGAATAAAATAAATGCAAAAGAAATTGATTTTGTGAAGTTTTTGCCGGAAAATGGATTCCGTCGAAGATTTTGGATGGAAAATGAATTCCGTCGAAAACGGATGAATAAAATAAATGCAAAAGAAATTGATTTTCCGTCGAAGATTTTTGGACGGAAAATGAATTCCGTCGAAAATGGATGAATAAAATAAATGCAAAAGAAATTGATTTTGTGAAGTTTTTCGACGGAAAATGGATTCCGTCGAAGATTTTCGACAGAAAATTAATTCCGTCGAAAATGGATGAATAAAATAAATGCAAAAGAAATTGATTTTGTGAAGTTTTTCGACGGAAAATGGATTCCGTCGAAGATTTTTGACGAAAATGAATTCCGTCGAAAATGGATGAATAAAATAAATGCAAAAGAAATTGATTTTGTGAAGTTTTTTGACGGAAAAAGAATTTCGTCGAAAATGGATGAATAAAATAAATGCAAAAGAAATTGATTTTGTGAAGTTTTTCGACGGAAAATGGATTCCGTCGAAGATTTTTGACGGAAAATGAATTCCGTCGAAAATGGATGAATAAAATAAATGCAAAAGAAATTGATTTTGTGAAGTTTTTCGACGGAAAATGGATTCCGTCGAAGATTTTTGACGAAAATGGATGAATAAAATAAATGCAAAAGAGTTTTTCGACGGAAAAAATGAATTCCGTCGAAAATGGATGAATAAAATAAATGCAAAAGAAATTGATTTTGTGAAGTTTTTCGACGGAAAATGGATTCCGTCGAAGATTTTTGACGGAAAATGAATTCCGTCGAAAATGGATGAATAAAATAAATGCAAAAGAAATTGATTTTGTGAAGTTTTTCGACGGAAAATGGATTCCGTCGAAGATTTTTGACGAAAATAAATTCCGTCGAAAACGGATGAATAAAATAAATGCAAAAGAAATTGATTTTGTGAAGATTTTTCGACGGAAAACGGAAAATGAATTTCGTCGAAAATGGATGAATAAAATAAATGCAAAAGAAATTGATTTTGTGAAGTTTTTCGACGGAAAATGGATTCCGTCGAAGATTTTGGACGGAAAATGAATTCCGTCGAAAATGGATGAATAAAATAAATGCAAAAGAAATTGATTTTGTGAAGTTTTTCGACGGAAAATGGATTCCGTCGAAGATTTTTGACGGAAAATGAATTCCGTCGAAAATGGATGAATAAAATAAATGCAAAAGAAATTGATTTTGTGAAGTTTTTCGACGGAAAATGGATTCCGTCGATAACTGATGAATAAAATAAATGCAAAAGAAATTGAAAGTTTTTGAATAAAAATTGATTAATTCCGTCGAAAATGGATGAATAAAATAAATGCAAAAGAAATTGATTTTGTGAAGATTTTTGACGGAAAATGAATTCCGTCGAAAATGGATGAATAAAATAAATGCAAAAGAAATTGATTTTGTGAAGTTTTTGACGGAAAATGGATTCCGTCGAAGATTTTGGACGGAAAATGAATTCCGTCGAAAATGGATGAATAAAATAAATGCAAAAGAAATTGATTTTATGAAGTTTTTCGATGGAAAATGGATTCCGTCGAAGATTTTTGACGAAAAATGTATTCCGTCGAAAATGGATGAATAAAATAAATGCAAAAGAAATTGATTTTGTGAAGTTTTTCGACGGAAAAAATGGATTCCGTCGAAGATTTTTGAAAAAAATTTTGTGAAGATTTTTATTCCGTCGAAAACGGATGAATAAAATAAATGCAAAAGAAATTGATTTTGTGAAGATTTTTGACGGAAAATGAATTCCGTCGAAAATGGATGAATAAAATAAATGCAAAAGAAATTGATTTTGTGAAGTTTTTCGACGGAAAATGGATTCCGTCGAAGATTTTGGACGGAAAATGAATTCCGTCGAAAATGGATGAATAAAATAAATGCAAAAGAAATTGATTTTATGAAACGGAAAATGGATTTAAATGCAAAAGAAATTGATTTTTGACGGAAAATGAATTCCGTCGAAAATGGATGAATAAAATAAATGCAAAAGAAATTGATTTTGTGAAGTTTTTCGATGGAAAATGGATTCCGTCGAAGATTTTTGACGGAAAATGAATTCCGTCGAAAATGGATGAATAAAATAAATGCAAAAGAAATTGATTTTGTGAAGTTTTTCGACGGAAAATGGATTCCGTCGAAGATTTTCGACAGAAAATTAATTCCGTCGAAAATGGATGAATAAAATAAATGCAAAAGAAATTGATTTTGTGAAGATTTTTGACGGAAAATGAATTCCGTCGAAAATGGATGAATAAAATAAATGCAAAAGAAATTGATTTTGTGAAGTTTTTGACGGAAAATGGATTCCGTCGAAGATTTTTGGACGGAAAATGAATTCCGTCGAAAATGGATGAATAAAATAAATGCAAAAGAAATTGATTTTATGAAGTTTTTCGATGGAAAATGGATTCCGTCGAAGATTTTTGACGGAAAATGAATTCCGTCGAAAATGGATGAATAAAATAAATGCAAAAGAAATTGATTTTGTGAAGTTTTTCGACGAAAATGGATTGCGTTCGAAGATTCGACGGAAAATGGATTTCATCGAAGATTTTGTGACGAAAATATTTCGTCGAAAACGGATGAATAAAATAAATGCAAAAGAAATTGATTTTGTGAAGTTTTTTTGACGGAAAATGAATTCCGTCGAAAATGGATGAATAAAATAAATGCAAAAGAAATTGATTTTGTGAAGATTTTTCGACGGAAAATGGATTCCGTCGAAGATTTTGGACGGAAAATGAATTCCGTCGAAAATGGATGAATAAAATAAATGCAAAAGAAATTGATTTTATGAAGTTTTTCGACGGAAAATGGATTCCGTCGAAGATTTTGGACGGAAAATGAATTCCGTCGAAAATGGATGAATAAAATAAATGCAAAAGAAATTGATTTTGTGAAGTTTTTCGATGGAAAATGGATTCCGTCGAAGATTTTCGACGGAAAATGAATTCCGTCGAAAATGGATGAATAAAATAAATGCAAAAGAAATTGATTTTGTGAAGTTTTTCGACGAAAAATGGATTCCGTCGAAGATTTTCGACAGAAAATTAATTCCGTCGAAAATGGATGAATAAAATAAATGCAAAAGAAATTGATTTTGTGAAGATTTTTGACGGAAAATGAATTCCGTCGAAAATGGATGAATAAAATAAATGCAAAAGAAATTGATTTTGTGAAGTTTTTGCCGGAAAATGGATTCCGTCGAAGATTTTGGACGGAAAATGAATTCCGTCGAAAATGGATGAATAAAATAAATGCAAAAGAAATTGATTTTATGAAGTTTTTCAATGGAAAATGGATTCCGTCGAAGATTTTTGACGAAAAATGTATTCCGTCGAAAATGGATGAATAAAATAAATGCAAAAGAAATTGATTTTGTGAAGTTTTTCGACGGAAAAAGAATTTCGTCAAAAACGGATTAATAAAATAAATGCAAAAGAAATTGATTTTGTGAAGTTTTTCGACGGAAAATGGATTTCGTCGAAGATTTTGGGAGGAAAATGAATTCTGCCGAAAATGGATGAATAAAATAAATGCAAAAGAAATTGATTTTATGAAGTTTTTTGACGAAAAATTGATTCCGTTGAAGATTTTTGACGAAAAATGTATTCCGTCGAAAACGGATGTATAAAATAAATTCAAAGGAAATTGATTTTATGAAGTTTTTCGACGAAAAATGGATTCCGTTGAAGATTTTTGACGAAAATATTTCGTCGAAAACGGATGAATAAAATAAATGCAAAAGAAATTGATTTTGTGAAGATTTTTGACGGAAAATGAATTCCGTCGAAAATGGATGAATAAAATAAATGCAAAAGAAATTGATTTTGTGAAGTTTTTGCCGGAAAATGGATTCCGTCGAAGATTTTGGATGGAAAATGAATTCCGTCGAAAATGGATGAATAAAATAAATGCAAAAGAAATTGATTTTGTGAAGTTTTTCGACGGAAAATGGATTCCGTCGAAGATTTTCGACGGAAAATGAATTCCGTCGAAAATGGATGAATAAAATAAATGCAAAAGAAATTGATTTTGTGAAGTTTTTCGACGAAAAATGGATTCCGTCGAAGATTTTCGACAGAAAATTAATTCCGTCGAAAATGGATGAATAAAATAAATGCAAAAGAAATTGATTTTGTGAATTTTTTCGACGGAAAATGGATTCCGTCGAAGATTTTTGACAGAAAATGAATTCCGTCAAAAATGGATGAATAAAATAAATGCAAAAGAAATTGATTTTGTGAAGTTTTTTGACGGAAAATGAATTTCGTCGAAAATGGATTAATAAAATAAATGCAAAAGAAATTGATTTTGTGAAGTTTTTCGACGGAAAATGGATTCCGTCGAAGATTTTTGACGGAAAATGAATTCCGTCGAAAATGGATGAATAAAATAAATGCAAAAGAAATTGATTTTGTGAAGTTTTTGGACGGAAAATGGATTCCGTTGAAGATTTTTGACGGAAAATGAATTCCGTCGAAAATGGATGAATAAATTAAATGCAAAAGAAATTGATTTTGTGAATTTTTTCGACGGAAAATCGATTCGTCGAAGATTTTTGACGGAAAATGAATTCCGTCGAAAATGGATGAATAAAATAAATGCAAAAGAAATTGATTTTATGAAGTTTTTCGACGAAAATTGGATTCCATCGAAGATTTTTGACGAAAAATGTAATCCGTCGAAAACGGATGAATAAAATAAATGCAAAAGAAATTGATTTTGTGAAGATTTTTGACGGAAAATGAATTCCGTCGAAAATGGATGAATAAAATAAATGCAAAAGAAATTGATTTTGTGAAGTTTTTCGACGGAAAATGGATTCCGTCGAAGATTTTGGACGGAAAATGAATTCCGTCGAAAATGGATGAATAAAATAAATGCAAAAGAAATTGATTTTATGAAGTTTTTCGACGGAAAATGGATTCCGTCGAAGATTTTGACGGAAAATGAATTCCGTCGAAAATGGATGAATAAAATAAATGCAAAAGAAATTGATTTTGTGAAGTTTTTCGATGGAAAATGGATTCCGTCGAAGATTTTCGACGGAAAATGAATTCCGTCGAAAATGGATGAATAAAATAAATGCAAAAGAAATTGATTTTGTGAAGATTTTTGACGGAAAATGAATTCCGTCGAAGATTTTCGACAGAAAATTAATTCCGTCGAAAATGGATGAATAAAATAAATGCAAAAGAAATTGATTTTGTGAAGATTTTTGACGGAAAATGAATTCCGTCGAAAATGGATGAATAAAATAAATGCAAAAGAAATTGATTTTGTGAAGTTTTTGACGGAAAATGGATTCCGTCGAAGATTTTGGACGGAAAATGAATTCCGTCGAAAATGGATGAATAAAATAAATGCAAAAGAAATTGATTTTGTGAAGTTTTTCGACGGAAAATGGATTCCGTCGAAGATTTTTGACGAAAATGAATTCCGTCGAAAATGGATGAATAAAATAAATGCAAAAGAAATTGATTTTGTGAAGTTTTTTTTCGATGAATTCCGGAAAAATGAATAAAATAAATGCAAAAGAAATTGATTTTGTGAAGTTTTTCGACGGAAAATGGATTCCGTCGAAGATTTTTGACGGAAAATGAATTCCGTCGAAAATGGATGAATAAAATAAATGCAAAAGAAATTGATTTTGTGAAGTTTTTTGACGGAAAATGGATTCCGTCGAAGATTTTCGACGAAAAAACGGATTAATAAAATAAATGCAAAAGAAATTGATTTTGTGAAGTTTTTCGACGGAAAATGGATTCCGTCGAAGATTTTGACGGAAAATGAATTCCGTCGAAAATGGATGAATAAAATAAATGCAAAAGAAATTGATTTTGTGAAGTTTTTGGACGGAAAATGGGAAGATTTTTGACGCAAAAGGAAAATGAATTCCGTCGAAAATGGATGAATAAAATAAATGCAAAAGAAATTGATTTTGTGAATTTTTTCGACGGAAAATCGATTCCGTCGAAGATTTTTGACGGAAAATGAATTCCGTCGAAAATGGTAGAATAAAATAAATGCAAAAGAAATTGATTTTATGAAGTTTTTCGACGAAAATTGGATTCCATCGAAGATTTTTGACGAAAAATGTATTCCGTCGAAAACGGATGAATAAAATAAATGCAAAAGAAATTGATTTTGTGAAGATTTTTGACGGAAAATGAATTTCGTCGAAAATGGATGAATAAAATAAATGCAAAAGAAATTGATTTTGTGAAGTTTTTCGACGGAAAATGGATTCCGTCGAAGATTTTGGACGGAAAATGAATTCCGTCGAAAATGGATGAATAAAATAAATGCAAAAGAAATTGATTTTATGAAGTTTTTCGACGGAAAATGGATTCGTCGTCGAAGATTTTCTGACGGAAAATGAATTCCGTCGAAAATGGATGAATAAAATAAATGCAAAAGAAATTGATTTTGTGAAGTTTTTCGACGAAAAATGGATTCCGTCGAAGATTTTCGACAGAAAATTAATTCCGTCGAAAATGGATGAATAAAATAAATGCAAAAGAAATTGATTTTGTGAAGATTTTTGACGGAAAATGAATTCCGTCGAAAATGGATGAATAAAATAAATGCAAAAGAAATTGATTTTGTGAAGTTTTTGCTGGAAAATGGATTCCGTCGAAGATTTTGGACGGAAAATGAATTCCGTCGAAAATGGATGAATAAAATAAATGCAAAAGAAATTGATTTTATGAAGTTTTTCAATGGAAAATGGATTCCGTCGAAGATTTTTGACGAAAAATGTATTCCGTCGAAGACGGATGTATAAAATAAATTCAAAGGAAATTGATTTTATGAAGTTTTTCGACGAAAAATGGATTCCGTTGAAGATTTTTGACGAAAATATTTCGTCGAAAACGGATGAATAAAATAAATGCAAAAGAAATTGATTTTGTGAAGATTTTTGACGGAAAATGAATTCCGTCGAAAATGGATGAATAAAATAAATGCAAAAGAAATTGATTTTGTGAAGTTTATCGACGGAAAATGGATTCCGTCGAAGATTTTGGACGGAAAATGAATTCCGTCGAAAATGGATGAATAAAATAAATGCAAAAGAAATTGATTTTATGAAGTTTTTCGACGGAAAATGGATTCCGTCGAAGATTTTGGACGGAAAATGAATTCCGTCGAAAATGGATGAATAAAATAAATGCAAAAGAAATTGATTTTGTGAAGTTTTTCGATGGAAAATGGATTCCGTCGAAGATTTTCGACGGAAAATGAATTCCGTCGAAAATGGATGAATAAAATAAATGCAAAAGAAATTGATTTTGTGAAGTTTTTCGACGAAAAATGGATTCCGTCGAAGATTTTCGACAGAAAATTAATTCCGTCGAAAATGGATGAATAAAATAAATGCAAAAGAAATTGATTTTGTGAAGATTTTTGACGGAAAATGAATTCCGTCGAAAATGGATGAATAAAATAAATGCAAAAGAAATTGATTTTGTGAAGTTTTTGCGGAAAATGGATTCCGTCGAAGATTTTGGACGGAAAATGAATTCCGTCGAAAATGGATGAATAAAATAAATGCAAAAGAAATTGATTTTATGAAGTTTTTCAATGGAAAATGGATTCCGTCGAAGATTTTTGACGAAAAATGTATTCCGTCGAAAACGGATGTATAAAATAAATGCAAAGGAAATTGATTTTATGAAGTTTTTCGACGAAAAATGGATTCCGTTGAAGATTTTTGACGAAAATATTTCGTCGAAAACGGATGAATAAAATAAATGCAAAAGAAATTGATTTTGTGAAGATTTTTGACGGAAAATGAATTTCGTCGAAAATGGATGAATAAAATAAATGCAAAAGAAATTGATTTTGTGAAGTTTATCGACGGAAAATGGATTCCGTCGAAGATTTTGGACGGAAAATGAATTCCGTCGAAAATGGATGAATAAAATAAATGCAAAAGAAATTGATTTTATGAAGTTTTTCGACGGAAAATGGATTCCGTCGAAGATTTTGGACGGAAAATGAATTCCGTCGAAAATGGATGAATAAAATAAATGCAAAAGAAATTGATTTTGTGAAGTTTTTCGATGGAAAATGGATTCCGTCGAAGATTTTCGACGGAAAATGAATTCCGTCGAAAATGGATGAATAAAATAAATGCACAAGAAATTTATTTTGTGAAGTTTTTGACGGAAAATGGATTCCGTCGAAGATTTTTGACGGAAAATTAATTCCGTCGAAAATGGATGAATAAAATAAATGCAAAAGAAATTGATTTTGTGAAGATTTTTGACGGAAAATGAATTCCGTCGAAAATGGATGAATAAAATAAATGCAAAAGAAATTGATTTTGTGAAGTTTTTGCCGGAAAATGGATTCCGTCGAAGATTTTGGACGGAAAATGAATTCCGTCGAAAATGGATGAATAAAATAAATGCAAAAGAAATTGATTTTATGAAGTTTTTCAATGGAAAATGGATTCCGTCGAAGATTTTTGACGAAAAATGTATTCCGTCGAAAATGGATGAATAAAATAAATGCAAAAGAAATTGATTTTGTGAAGTTTTTCGACGGAAAAAGAATTTCGTCAAAAACGGATTAATAAAATAAATGCAAAAGAAATTGATTTTGTGAAGTTTTTCGACGGAAAATGGATTTCGTCGAAGATTTTGGGAGGAAAATGAATTCTGCCGAAAATGGATGAATAAAATAAATGCAAAAGAAATTGATTTTATGAAGTTTTTTGACGAAAAATTGATTCCGTTGAAGATTTTTGACGAAAAATGTATTCCGTCGAAAACGGATGTATAAAATAAATTCAAAGGAAATTGATTTTATGAAGTTTTTCGACGAAAAATGGATTCCGTTGAAGATTTTTGACGAAAATATTTCGTCGAAAACGGATGAATAAAATAAATGCAAAAGAAATTGATTTTGTGAAGATTTTTGACGGAAAATGAATTCCGTCGAAAATGGATGAATAAAATAAATGCAAAAGAAATTGATTTTGTGAAGTTTTTGCCGGAAAATGGATTCCGTCGAAGATTTTGGATGGAAAATGAATTCCGTCGAAAATGGATGAATAAAATAAATGCAAAAGAAATTGATTTTGTGAAGTTTTTCGACGGAAAATGGATTCCGTCGAAGATTTTCGACGGAAAATGAATTCCGTCGAAAATGGATGAATAAAATAAATGCAAAAGAAATTGATTTTGTGAAGTTTTTCGACGAAAAATGGATTCCGTCGAAGATTTTCGACGGAAAATGAATTCCGTCGAAAATGGATGAATAAAATAAATGCAAAAGAAATTGATATTGTGAAATTTTTCGATGGAAAACGGATTCCGACGAAAATGGATGAATAAAATAAATGCAAAAGAAATTGATTTTGTGAAGATTTTTGACGGAAAATGAATTCCTTCGAAAATGGATGAATAAAATAAATGCAAAAGAAATTGATCGATGGAAAATGGATTCCGTCGAAGATTTTTGACGGAAAATGAATTCCGTCGAAAATGGATGAATAAAATAAATGCAAAAGAAATTGATTTTTGACGGAAAATGAATTCCGTCGAAAATGGATGAATAAAATAAATGCAAAAGAAATTGATTTTGTGAAGTTTTTCGACGGAAAATGGATTCCGTCGAAGATTTTTGACGGAAAATGAATTCCGTCGAAAATGGATGAATAAAATAAATGCAAAAGAAATTGATTTTGTGAAGTTTTTCGACGGAAAATGGATTCCGTCGAAGATTTTTGACGGAAAATGAATTCCGTCGAAAATGGATGAATAAAATAAATGCAAAAGAAATTGATTTTGTGAAATGAAGATTTTTGAAAATGGATGAAAATAAAATTCCGTCGAAAATGGATGAATAAAATAAATGCAAAAGAAATTGATTTTGTGAAGTTTTTGACGGAAAAATTCCGTCGAAGATTTTGGATGAATAAAATAATTGCGTCGAAAATGGATGAATAAAATAAATGCAAAAGAAATTGATTTTGTGAAGATTTTAAATGCAAAAGAAATTGACGGAAAAGAATTCCGTCGAAAATGGATGAATAAAATAAATGCAAAAGAAATTGATTTTGTGAAGTTTTTCGACGGAAAATGGATTCCGTCGAAGATTTTGGACGGAAAATGAATTCCGTCGAAAATGGATGAATAAAATAAATGCAAAAGAAATTGATTTTGTGAAGTTTTTCGATGGAAAATGGATTCCGTCGAAGATTTTCGACGGAAAATGAATTCCGTCGAAAATGGATGAATAAAATAAATGCAAAAGAAATTGATTTTGTGAAGATTTTTGACGGAAAATGAATTCCGTCGAAGATTTTCGACAGAAAATTAATTCCGTCGAAAATGGATGAATAAAATAAATGCAAAAGAAATTGATTTTGTGAAGATTTTTGACGGAAAATGAATTCCGTCGAAAATGGATGAATAAAATAAATGCAAAAGAAATTGATTTTGTGAAGTTTTTGCCGGAAAATGGATTCCGTCGAAGATTTTGGACGGAAAATGAATTCCGTCGAAAATGGATGAATAAAATAAATGCAAAAGAAATTGATTTTATGAAGTTTTTCAATGGAAAATGGATTCCGTCGAAGATTTTTGACGAAAAATGTATTCCGTCGAAAATGGATGAATAAAATAAATGCAAAAGAAATTGATTTTGTGAAGTTTTTCGACGGAAAAAGAATTTCGTCAAAAACGGATTAATAAAATAAATGCAAAAGAAATTGATTTTGTGAAGTTTTTCGACGGAAAATGGATTTCGTCGAAGATTTTGGGAGGAAAATGAATTCTGCCGAAAATGGATGAATAA
The DNA here is from genome assembly GCA_032173675.1 of Gastrolobium villosum. Classification (NCBI taxonomy): domain Eukaryota; kingdom Viridiplantae; phylum Streptophyta; class Magnoliopsida; order Fabales; family Fabaceae; genus Gastrolobium; species Gastrolobium villosum. The sequence continues at coordinate 12,135 of JAVKPL010003861.1, forward strand.
AATAAATGCAAAAGAAATTGATTTTATGAAGTTTTTTGACGAAAAATTGATTCCGTTGAAGATTTTTGACGAAAAATGTATTCCGTCGAAAACGGATGTATAAAATAAATTCAAAGGAAATTGATTTTATGAAGTTTTTCGACGAAAAATGGATTCCGTTGAAGATTTTTGACGAAAATATTTCGTCGAAAACGGATGAATAAAATAAATGCAAAAGAAATTGATTTTGTGAAGATTTTTGACGGAAAATGAATTCCGTCGAAAATGGATGAATAAAATAAATGCAAAAGAAATTGATTTTGTGAAGTTTTTGCCGGAAAATGGATTCCGTCGAAGATTTTGGATGGAAAATGAATTCCGTCGAAAATGGATGAATAAAATAAATGCAAAAGAAATTGATTTTGTGAAGTTTTTCGACGGAAAATGGATTCCGTCGAAGATTTTCGACGGAAAATGAATTCCGTCGAAAATGGATGAATAAAATAAATGCAAAAGAAATTGATTTTGTGAAGTTTTTCGACGAAAAATGGATTCCGTCGAAGATTTTCGACAGAAAATTAATTCCGTCGAAAATGGATGAAGAAAATAAATGCAAAAGAAATTGATTTTGTGAATTTTTTCGACGGAAAATAGATTTCGTCGAAGATTTTTGTCAGAAAATGAATTCCGTCAAAAATGGATGAATAAAATAAATGCAAAAGAAATTGATTTTGTGAACATTTTTGACGGAAAATGAATTCCGTCGAAAATGGATGAATAAAATAAATGCAAAAGAAATTGATTTTGTGAAGTTTTTCGACGAAAAATGGATTCCGTCGAAGATTTTTGACGAAAAAAGTATTCCGTCGAAAACGGATGACTAAAATAAATACAAAAGAAATTGATTTTGTGAAGTTTTTCGACGGAAAAAGGATTTCGTCGAAAACAGATTAATAAAATAAATACAAAGGAAATTGATTTTGTAAGTTTTTCGACGGAAAATGGATTCCGTCGAAGATTTTTGATGGAAAATGAATTCCATCGAAAACGGATGAATAAAATAAATGCAAAAGAAATTGATTTTGTGAAGTTTTTCGACGGAAAATGGATTCCGTCGAAGATTTTTGACGGAAAAAGAATTTCGTCGAAAATGGATGAATAAAATAAATGCAAAAGAAATTGATTTTGTGAAGTTTTTCGACGGAAAATAGATTCCGTCGAAGATTTTTGACGGAAAATGAATTCCGTCGAAAATGGATGAATAAAATAAATGCAAAAGAAATTGATTTTATGATTTTTTTTACGAAAAATGGATTCCGTTGAAGATTTTTGACTGAAAATGTATTCCGTCGAAAACGGATGTATAAAATAAATGCAAAATAAATTGATTTTGTGAAGTTTTTTGACGGAAAAAGAATTTCGTCGAAAATGGATTAATAAAATAAATGCAAAAGAAATTGATTTTGTGAAGTTTTTCGACGGAAAATGGATTCCGTCGAAGATTTTTGACGGAAAATGAATTCCGTCGAAAATGGATGAATAAAATAAATGCAAAAGAAACTGATTTTGTGAAGTTTTTCGACGAAAAATGGATTCCGTCGAAGATTTTGGACGGAAAATGAATTCCGTCGAAAATGGATGAATAAAATAAATGCAAAAGAAATTGATTTTATGAAGTTTTTCGATGGAAAATGGATTCCGTCGAAGATTTTTGACGGAAAATGAATTCCGTCGAAAATGGATGAATAAAATAAATGCAAAAGAAATTGATTTTGTGAAGATTTTTGACGGAAAATGAATTCCGTCGAAAATGGATGAATAAAATAAATGCAAAAGAAATTGATTTTGTGAAGTTTTTCGACGGAAAATGGATTCCGTCGAAGATTTTGGACGGAAAATGAATTCCGTCGAAAATGGATGAATAAAATAAATGCAAAAGAAATTGATTTTATGAAGTTTTTCAATGGAAAATGGATTCCGTCGAAGATTTTTGACGAAAAATGTATTCCGTCGAAAATGGATGAATAAAATAAATGCAAAAGAAATTGATTTTGTGAAGTTTTTCGACGGAAAAAGAATTTCCGTCGAAAACGGATTAATAAAATAAATGCAAAAGAAATTGATTTTGTGAAGTTTTTCGACGGAAAATGGATTCCGTCGAAGATTTTGGACGGAAAATGAATTCCGTCGAAAATGGATGAATAAAATAAATGCAAAAGAAATTGATTTTGTGAAGTTTTTCGATGGAAAATGGATTCCGTCGAAGATTTTTGACGGAAAATGTATTCCGTCGAAAATGGATGAATAAAATAAATGCAAAAGAAATTGATTTTGTGAAGTTTTTAAATGATTGATTTTGTGAAAAATGAATTCCGTCGAAAATGGATGAATAAAATAAATGCAAAAGAAATTGATTTTGTGAAGTTTTTCGACGGAAAATGGATTCCGTCGAAGATTTTTGACGGAAAATGAATTCCGTCGAAAATGGATGAATAAAATAAATGCAAAAGAAATTGATTTTGTGAAGTTTTTCGACGGAAAATGGATTCCGTCGAAGATTTTTGACGGAAAATGAATTCCGTCGAAAATGGATGAATAAAATAAATGCAAAAGAAATTGATTTTGTGAAGTTTTTCGACGGAAAACGGAAAATGAACGTCGAAAATGGATGAATTAAATGCAAAAGAAATTGATTTTGTGAAGTTTTTCGACGGAAAAAATTCCGTCGAAAATGGATGAATAAAATAAATGCAAAAGAAATTGATTTTGTGAAGATTTTTGACGGAAAATGAATTCCGTCGAAAATGGATGAATAAAATAAATGCAAAAGAAATTGATTTTGTGAAGTTTTTCGACGGAAAATGGATTCCGTCGAAGATTTTTGACGGAAAATGAATTCCGTCGAAAATGGATGAATAAAATAAATGCAAAAGAAATTGATTTTGTGAAGTTTTTCGACGAAAAATGGATTCCGTCGAAGATTTTTCGACAGAAAATTAATTCCGTCGAAAATGGATGAAGAAAATAAATGCAAAAGAAATTGATTTTGTGAATTTTTTCGACGGAAAATAGATTTCGTCGAAGATTTTTGTCAGAAAATGAATTCCGTCAAAAATGGATGAATAAAATAAATGCAAAAGAAATTGATTTTGTGAACATTTTTGACGGAAAATGAATTCCGTCGAAAATGGATGAATAAAATAAATGCAAAAGAAATTGATTTTGTGAAGTTTTTCGACGGAAAATGGATTCCGTCGAAGATTTTTGATGGAAAATGAATTCCGTCGAAAATGGATGAATAAATTAAATGCAAAAGAAATTATTTTATGAAGTTTTTCGACGAAAAATGGATTCCGTCGAAGATTTTTGACGAAAAAGTATTCCGTCGAAAACGGATGAATAAAATAAATACAAAAGAAATTGATTTTGTGAAGTTTTTCGACGAAAAATGGATTCCGTCGAAGATTTTGACGGAAAATGAATTCCGTCGAAAACGGATGAATAAAATAAATGCAAAAGAAATTGATTTTGTGAAGTTTTTGACGGAAAATGAATTCCGTCGAAAATGGATGAATAAAATAAATGCAAAAGAAATTGATTTTGTGAAGTTTTTCGACGGAAAATGGATTCCGTCGAAGATTTTTGACGGAAAATGAATTCCGTCGAAAATGGATGAATAAAATAAATGCAAAAGAAATTGATTTTGTGAAGTTTTTCGACGGAAAATGGATTCCGTCGAAGATTTTTGACGAAAAATGAATTCCGTCGAAAATGGATGAATAAAATAAATGCAAAAGAAATTGATTTTGTGAAGTTTTTCGACGGAAAAAGAATTTCGTCGAAAATGGATTAATAAAATAAATGCAAAAGAAATTGATTTTGTGAAGTTTTTCGACGGAAAATGGATTCCGTCGAAGATTTTTGACGGAAAATGAATTACGTCGAAAATGGATGAATAAAATAAATGCAAAAGAAATTGATTTTATGAAGTTTTTCGATGGAAAATGGATTCCGTCGAAGATTTTGACGGAAAATGAATTCCGTCGAAAATGGATGAATAAAATAAATGCAAAAGAAATTGATTTTGTGAAGTTTTTCGACGAAAAATGGATTCCGTCGAAGATTTTTGTCAGAAAATGAATTCCGTCAAAAATGGATGAATAAAATAAATGCAAAAGAAATTGATTTTTTGAAGATTTTTGACGGTAAATGAATTCCGTCGAAAATGGATGAATAAAATAAATGCAAAAGAAATTGATTTTGTGAAGTTTTTCGACGGAAAATGGATTCCGTCGAAGATTTTTGACGGAAAATGAATTCCGTCGAAAATGGATGAATAAAATAAATGCAAAAGAAATTGATTTTGTGAAGTTTTTCGATGGAAAATGGATTCCGTCGAAGATTTTTGACGCAAAATGTATTCCGTCGAAAATGGATGAATAAAATAAATGCAAAAGAAATTGATTTTGTGAAGAATTTTCGAAAATGGATTAATAAAATTTTTCGACGGAAAATGGGAAGATTTTTGACGGAAAATGAATTCCGTCGAAAATGGATGAATAAAATAAATGCAAAAGAAATTGATTTTGTGAAGTTTTTCGACGGAAAATGGATTCCGTCGAAGATTTTTGACGGAAAATGAATTCCGTCGAAAATGGATGAATAAAATAAATGCAAAAGAAATTGATTTTGTGAAGTTTTTCGACGGAAAATGGATTCCGTCGAAGATTTTTTGGATGAAAATTCAAAAGAAGATTTTTCGACGGAAAATGAATTCCGTCGAAAATGGATGAATAAAATAAATGCAAAAGAAATTGATTTTGTGAAGTTTTTCGACGAAAAATGGATTCCGTCGAAGATTTTCGACAGAAAATTAATTCCGTCGAAAATGGATGAAGAAAATAAATGCAAAAGAAATTGATTTTGTGAATTTTTTCGACGGAAAATAGATTTCGTCGAAGATTTTTGTCAGAAAATGAATTCCGTCAAAAATGGATGAATAAAATAAATGCAAAAGAAATTGATTTTGTGAACATTTTTGACGGAAAATGAATTCCGTCGAAAATGGATGAATAAAATAAATGCAAAAGAAATTGATTTTGTGAAGTTTTTCGACGGAAAATGGATTCCGTCGAAGATTTTTGACGGAAAATGAATTCCGTCGAAAATGGATGAATAAATTAAATGCAAAAGAAATTATTTTATGAAGTTTTTCGACGAAAAATGGGTTCCGCCGAAGATTTTTGACGAAAAAGTATTCCGTCGAAAACGGATGACTAAAATAAATACAAAAGAAATTGATTTTGTGAAGTTTTTATACGGAAAAAGGATTTCGTCGAAAACAGATTAATAAAATAAATACAAAGGAAATTGATTTTGTAAGTTTTTCGACGGAAAATGGATTCCGTCGAAGATTTTTGATGGAAAATGAATTCCATCGAAAACGGATGAATAAAATAAATGCAAAAGAAATTGATTTTGTGAAGTTTTTCGACGGAAAATGGATTCCGTCGAAGATTTTTGACGGAAAAAGAATTTCGTCGAAAATGGATGAATAAAATAAATGCAAAAGAAATTGATTTTGTGAAGTTTTTCGACGGAAAATAGATTCCGTCGAAGATTTTTGACGGAAAATGAATTCCGTCGAAAATGGATGAATAAAATAAATGCAAAAGAAATTGATTTTATGATTTTTTTGACGAAAAATGGATTCCGTTGAAGATTTTTGACGAAAAATGTATTCCGTCGAAAACGGATGTATAAAATAAATGCAAAATAAATTGATTTTGTGAAGTTTTTTGACGGAAAAAGAATTTCGTCGAAAATGGATTAATAAAATAAATGCAAAAGAAATTGATTTTGTGAAGTTTTTCGACGGAAAATGGATTCCGTCGAAGATTTTTGACGGAAAATGAATTCCGTCGAAAATGGATGAATAAAATAAATGCAAAAGAAATTGATTTTGTGAAGTTTTTCGACGAAAATGGATTCCGTCGAAGATTTTTGACGGAAAATGAATTCCGTCGAAAATGGATGAATAAAATAAATGCAAAAGAAATTGATTTTATGAAGTTTTTCGATGGAAAATGGATTCCGTCGAAGATTTTTGACGGAAAATGAATTCCGTCGAAAATGGATGAATAAAATAAATGCAAAAGAAATTGATTTTGTGAAGATTTTTGACGGAAAATGAATTCCGTCGAAAATGGATGAATAAAATAAATGCAAAAGAAATTGATTTTGTGAAGTTTTTCGACGGAAAATGGATTCCGTCGAAGATTTTGGACGGAAAATGAATTCCGTCGAAAATGGATGAATAAAATAAATGCAAAAGAAATTGATTTTATGAAGTTTTTCGATGGAAAATGGATTCCGTCGAAGATTTTTGACGAAAAATGTATTCCGTCGAAAATGGATGAATAAAATAAATGCAAAATAAATTGATTTTGTGAAGATTTTTGACGGAAAATGAATTCCGTCGAAAATGGATGAATAAAATAAATGCAAAAGAAATTGATTTTGTGAAGTTTTTCGACGGAAAATGGATTCCGTCGAAGATTTTTGACGGAAAATGAATTCCGTCGAAAATGGATGAATAAAATAAATGCAAAAGAAATTGATTTTGTGAAGTTTTTCGACGAAAAATGGATTCCGTCGAAGATTTTTGACGGAAAATGAATTCCGTCGAAAATGGATGAATAAAATAAATGCAAAAGAAATTGATTTTGTGAAGTTTTTCGACGGAAAATGGATTCCGTCGAAGATTTTTGACGGAAAATGAATTCCGTCGAAAATGGATGAATAAAATAAATGCAAAAGAAATTGATTTTGTGAAGTTTTTCGACGAAAAATGGATTCCGTCGAAGATTTTCGACAGAAAATTAATTCCGTCGAAAATGGATGAATAAAATAAATGCAAAAGAAATTGATTTTGTGAATTTTTTCGACGGAAAATAGATTTCGTCGAAGATTTTTGTCACGGAAAATGAATTCCGTCAAAAATGGATGAATAAAATAAATGCAAAAGAAATTGATTTTGTGAACATTTTTGACGGAAAATGAATTCCGTCGAAAATGGATGAATAAAATAAATGCAAAAGAAATTGATTTTGTGAAGTTTTTCGACGGAAAATGGATTCCGTCGAAGATTTTTGATGGAAAATGAATTCCGTCGAAAATGGATGAATAAATTAAATGCAAAAGAAATTATTTTATGAAGTTTTTCGACGAAAAATGGATTCCGTCGAAGATTTTTGACGAAAAAGTATTCCGTCGAAAACGGATGACTAAAATAAATACAAAAGAAATTGATTTTGTGAAGTTTTTCGACGGAAAAAGAATTTCGTCGAAAACAGATTAATAAAATAAATACAAAGGAAATTGATTTTGTGAAGTTTTTCGACGGAAAATGGATTCCGTCGAAGATTTTTGATGGAAAATGAATTCCATCGAAAACGGATGAATAAAATAAATGCAAAAGAAATTGATTTTGTGAAGTTTTTCGACGGAAAATGGATTCCGTCGAAGATTTTTGACGGAAAAAGAATTTCGTCGAAAATGGATGAATAAAATAAATGCAAAAGAAATTGATTTTGTGAAGTTTTTCGACGGAAAATAGATTCCGTCGAAGATTTTTGATGGAAAATGAATTCCGTCGAAAATGGATGAATAAAATAAATGCAAAAGAAATTGATTTTATGATTTTTTTGACGAAAAATGGATTCCGTTGAAGATTTTTGACGAAAAATGTATTCCGTCGAAAACGGATGTATAAAATAAATGCAAAAGAAATTGATTTTGTGAAGTTTTTCGACGGAAAATGGATTCCGTCGAAGATTTTTGATGGAAAATGAATTCCATCGAAAACGGATGAATAAAATAAATGCAAAAGAAATTGATTTTGTGAAGTTTTTCGACGGAAAATGGATTCCGTCGAAGATTTTTGACGGAAAATGAATTCGTCGAAAATGGATGAATAAAATAAATGCAAAAGAAATTGATTTTGTGAAGTTTTTCGACGGAAAATAGATTCCGTCGAAGATTTTTGACGGAAAATGAATTCCGTCGAAAATGGATGAATAAAATAAATGCAAAAGAAATTGATTTTATGATTTTTTTTGACGAAAAATGGATTCCGTTGAAGATTTTTGACGAAAAATGTATTCCGTCGAAAACGGATGTATAAAATAAATGCAAAATAAATTGATTTTGTGAAGTTTTTTGACGGAAAAAGAATTTCGTCGAAAATGGATTAATAAAATAAATGCAAAAGAAATTGATTTTGTGAAGTTTTTCGACGGAAAAAGGATTCCGTCGAAGATTTTGGACGGAAAATGAATTCCGTCGAAAATGGATGAATAAAATAAATGCAAAAGAAATTGATTTTGTGAAACTTTTCGACTGAAAATGGATTCCGTAAAAGATTTTTGACGGAAAATGAATTCTGTCGAAAATGGATGAATAAAATAAATGCAAAAAAATTGGTTTTATGAAGTTTTTCGACGAAAAATGGATTCCGTCGAAGATTTTGGACGGAAAATGAATTCCGTCGAAAATGGATGAATAAAATAAATGCAAAAGAAATTGATTTTATGAAGTTTTTCGATGGAAAATGGATTCCGTGG